>JAVJIX010000188.1:460000-472500 GCA_036785185.1 Paratrypauchen microcephalus | reverse complement strand
AGTCGCATAGTTTACTGTTTAAGGGGCAGATGATTGTTCAACAGTGTTACTGTAATTGATCTATGTCAATATAAACAGTAATTGAATTTCTAAAGAAAAAAGCTTGATGGATGAATTTTGACTAGTTGATGGACACAGCGTCACAAACATGACAAACTGGGACTAAACTTGGAACTAAACCTGGAATAAATCAGGAATAAACTAAGACTGAACCAAGTCTACATCTAGGTCGTTTTCACACTAGGAAAGTCCGATAGTTCACTTGCTTTGGTCCGGACCAAATATTTTTACTTTTTTATTTTTATTTTGGTGCGGTTCGCTTTCATACTGCACTTTTTTTGTAAGTGAACCAACATCTATAAACAAAACCACGTGTGCTGAGGTCGCTCAACCATTGGAGAAATGAGCCGTGTCAAAACGCCGTGTCCAAACACGTGAAGGAGGAGAATCATGGTGTTACGTGCTGTTTTCAATCTAGCCTTAGCGATATGGTTTGCTCAGTTTTTACAGTTCTGACTCTTGCTCTTCACGCAAAACGTAAGTAAGCCTTGTTTAGTTTAGTTTCGTTTAGTTTAGTTTCATCACCCTTGGTTTCCCATAATGCTTGACATACGATGGGAGCTCGTTAAGTACAAAACGCCAACTTGTGTCGGATCCGGTCTGCATTCTCACCTCAAACGAACCGCACCAGAGTTCGAATGGAACCGTGCCGAGACCAAGCTTTTTAGGTGGTCTCGGTTCGCTTGTTTGCTCCAGATCGAGATTTTTGGTTTTTATTCACACCAGCCCAAAAGGTCCGAATCAAAGGAGCAAACGAACTCTGGTTCGTTTTAAACAAACCAAACAAGGCAGGTGTGAAAACGACCTTAGACTAAACATGACTCAAACCAGGGCCAACCCAGAGCAAGTGTGAACACACATAAAGACCACACCAAAGGGATTATAATGTTTGTTCATTGTTTGAGTGCTCTTTTATTGCATATTGTTGACTAATGTGGAATATGATTGTAGAAGTCATATTATCATGGTGTTGTTTTGATGGATAATGACCAGCTAATGCATTATTTCTATTGCTTACATATGAATATATAGACTTAGACTTTGACTTAGACAAACTTTATTGATCCACAAGGGAAATTGTTTTGGTTTTATGTATAATAAAGTTATAACACAGATGGCTCTCATTGTCACTCTCTCACACACACACACACACACACACACACACACACACACACACACACACACACACACACACACACACAAACTCACACACTTTAGTGTATGCTGTGGATGTCAGACTTGTGCGTGTTTGTCATATCATCACTATTTTGTGTGTTTTGTATTTCTCTTTATGAAATGTGTGTGACCAGTGTGAGGCCTAACTTTGACTGTCTGCTCTAAGCAAAAGTCCTTACACTGGTCAGTAGTTGTGCTTTTAAAATGTAACAAAAAAAAACTTACAGTACTTGTAAAAGTTTGCTACAGAGAGTTGACCACACCTACTAATAATGATATTTTTGTAATGTTGAGGTTTACTGAAAAGCAAAATGACTTGCTCAGTAACCCCTCTGGGTGTTCTAATGCATTCATGTATTTTCAACACACACATGCACGCAATATGAATCATCAAATCACTAACACGTCTAGACCACATGAATGTAGCATTTATTAACATCTTACTTTTTTCCCATTTATTTCTGACGCATGTGGAATGTAGTAATTAAAAGATAAACTCAAAATAAGTCAAAACTTGTTTAGATTTGAGATTTTAAAAAGCCACCCTTTGCTATTGACCCTGACATGGCACAGCTGGCATGGTCGCTTACTAAAAATAAATAAGACAGTCCTACTCTACATCTTAAACCTTACCCTTATCTCACTAGATCTCTAGAGATAATAACTATAACTCCTGATTCTCAGTTGACATACACTAAAATACAATGATGACTACATTTAAGTATAAGGTAAATTTCCACTACCATTTCAGAATTCACTACAAATGAACCTAAAATTCCCTTGAAACACTTTAGCAATCACGCTCCCTCAGTAGAGCTGTTAGCATCAGCTGCACGTAGCACCCATCCTCCTGTACACCCAGACTACACTGCTCCAAACTGCTCTCCAGTGACCCATTCCCTCTGCCAGTCTGCGATTTATCACAATACAAGCCAAGTCTAGCCCAGGGGAACACGGCAAGGGCGCCCGCTCTCCCCCCTGCTTTTTTTTTTTTTTTTTAGCACTATTTCTATGTTGTAATGTTGTTTCCTCATCTCAAACTTTCCTGGAGCTGTGTTCTGTTTCATTCACACATGTTTAACACACAAACCCTGCAGATTTAGGATAGGCTCATATTGAAGTTACAGCCTTGTTCAAACTGCTTCACTCCTTGGTGCATCAGCAGATATTAGAAACTTTCTATTGACAATCTCAACTGTATTAAAGGTAATACAAAGACATTAAAAAACAAAAGCAACAACTTTTTCTGTTACTTTTTCATTACTCTTATTCTAGAGTAATGAAAAGGAAAGCAATTCCAGTGAGTCTTAAAATAGCTGTGAACCTTAAAGGGCCCATATTACTGTTCTTATCTTGTTTCCTCATCGCAAACAGACCTGGAGCTGTGTTTTGTTTCATTCACACATGTTAAACACACAAACCCTGCAGATTTAGGCTGAGTTCTTCTCTCAAACAAAAAAAAACAATCCATCTTGTGATGTCATGTGGTAATACAGGAAGTGATCCTTTGTGTTTTTAAACTCCATACACCTTCACTAGAATCATTTAGACAGTTTCAGTCCTGGAATTGACAATCTCTACTGAACTAAAGGAGACTGGTAGCTGTAAACTTGAAAACTACCACTTCATGACATCATGAGGTGAAACAGAGCATCGGTGATGTAGACAGACGAATAATGAAGGATTACATGTGTGAATGAAAAAAAAAACACCATCAACATATATCGTATCAACGTATCAACATTCTCACATGAATTAACACTTACAAGAGTCAATTTTGTATAATATATGACACTTAAAGGAGAATTAACGTTTTTTACAATCTGAGCCTTATTTCGGTAATAAAACAAGTTGTTTTACTCACCCATAGCACTTTGGTGTCATATGGAGCACTTCCAGAGATGTTTTAGATTAGCGATAGCCATAGCGCTAATACATGCCCTGAGTGGTCTCCAGATAACACAAACTTTAGCACTTTTCAAATCATAGAAGCTCGATGTCTTAGTCTACGCTTTCGTTTGAGTCAAAAGTGGCCTGTAATCCGAGATTTAGCCATAATTTTGAGTAGATGAGGACGCCAGTGCGCATGTGCGGAGCCACAGCTTATTTCACTCTCAGCTCCCGGGACCCAAACATGAAACGCAAAGCTGTAAATTATGGCTAAATCTCGGATTACAGGCCACTTTTGACTCAAACGAAAGCGTAGACTAAGACATCGAGCTTCTATGATTTGAAAAGTGCTAAAGTTTGTGTTATTTGGAGACCGCTCGGGGCACATATTAGCGCTACGGCTATCGCTAATCTAAAACATCTCTGGAAGTGCTCCATATGACACCAAAGTGCTATGGGTGAGTAAAACAACTTGTTTTATTACCGAAATAAGGCTGAGATTGTAAAAAACGTTAATTCTCCTTTAAGACTACAACTAAATGACATCACAAGGTGAAATAGAGTATTTTGAGCTTTGGGGAAGCGAACAGCCAAATAATCCAGGATTACTCAAACGTGTGAGTAAAACAAAACATAACTCCGGTATGTGTGAGTTAACAGTTTTTTTTATAACGTGGCTAATAGTTAATAAGCATAATATAGGCCTTTAACAGAAGCACACAGTCTCCACTGTCCAAATGAACTTGCTGTGACCACGTTTTAAAGAGAATTGTCTCGGTTTCATCTGATTTACTCCACACAGTGCCCAGTTCACCGTCTGTGTACCCCAGCTCCCAAAGGGTCCCCCCAGACCCCACCCCTATTGTCCCTGCCCTGGCCTCCTGTCACTCAACCTGTGCTAGCATAATCTGAAAGGACAAAGTATCTTATTAGCAATTAATAGTGCATAGTCAAATTAGCATCAGGCTTGAATGGAATGGGTTGCACAATGCCATGTGATCCCATTGGTGGGTTAGACACTTAAAGAGATGGAAATGGGCAGTGGAGCACAATGTTCACCATAACACACTTTCAGTTCAAGAGGAAGCTAACATCACAGTTTGGACTGCACATTTGGACTATGCTGGGATAAAATTCTGAAATTGTGAAAAAGACTTGAAATTGAAATTTTACCAAAGCGCAAGTTCTGACTGGTCTTTAAACATGACATTTGGAGATGTCATTAGATGTTTTTATGTCACCAAAATATAACCTTTTATACTGGCGGTATGAAATTTGGATTCAATGTAGACAACAACTTTTGATGGGATTTTTTTTTCAAGTGATTTTTCTGATTTCAAGTGTATCAGAACAATTAGATTTTCAGTGAGCCAATTAAACCAGTAGTACTTTTTTTTTTCTTTTTTTCCCTGTAGCGAAAAATGTGTCATTTTTTCATCTTAAGTGTCCTCCATGCTTGTCGATGGCATGTGTTTGCTGTGTTGGTTACCTGTTGGCTCCATGGATTTTCTGGGGTGGAAGCCTTGGGGTATGGACGTCGGGATGGCATCTGGACTAGTGGATCCAGTCTCTCAGTACCTGTGATGTTATATTTGACAGAGCCTGCTGCAGGTGCTCCAGAGGGGACCACTACAAAGGGGGCCACCGCCACTCCCCCCGAGCCCAGGCCCCAGGAGGATGACAGCTCTCTGGGATACACAGGTACTGCTGCGGGGGGCATGTCATGGTTGTGTGGGAGGAAAGCTAACTATGGTTGTCTTAAGGTGGTAGTATAATAGTGTAGCTTTTATCCTATTCTGTTCGAGTCTGTTCTGTTGTTCTTGTACTTTCCTCTTGCAGCATTAAAATGTTGCAGCATTAAAATGTCAGGCTCTCATATTTATTTGCATTCAAAAAAGGAGTTATCATGCAAAACCCACCCAAGACTCCGCCCACAAGTCTACATCACCCGTACTCCCACAGACAAGACTCCATGAATATACAAAAACATGAAACAAAACCATACAATACACTATAACTTGACAAAGCTGATGTGATGCGATGTGCAGTAGCTTCATTAGTGGGATGCACGCTGGCTTTGTTGTGATAGCGCTCTGAAGAGGGGGTGAGCATCAAAAACGAAAGTGAAACATTTTAAGATGTTGTTTTTGTGATTCAAATAAGTATTAGCCGTTACTTCTCCATAGAATAAAATACCTCTGCATAAAGTGTAGTGCAGCAGTCTGATGCGTGCATCACAGTGCTTATGGCCGGAGCTAATTCACATTTATAAGATAGCATGGTCTGCTAGAGTTAATTAGATATACTTTCTTAATCCTTTTCAGGAAATGATTTGGTTGCAGTAACTCATTTACAATGTGACATCATAGCCAAATGTAAAATGTAAGTCTCTGAATTGTTGAATACTGTAGATAGTTTTAGACTGATCTTATGCTAGTTATTATATTCTGAAAAATGTTTACTATATTTAGTCACTGTTAGATTTTTAATTTTTATAATGTAAATTCAGATGTTTTCCTGGACCTAACAGCTAGCTTTTAACATTTGAAATGTTACTGGCTGTTTCTACATTATGTGTGAGGGAATGAGCACAATGGACTATTGAATTCTGTGAAGTTAATAATAATAATAATAATAATAATAATAATAATAATAATAATAATAATAATAATAATAATAATATTATTATTATTATTATTATTATTATTGTTATTGTTATTATTATTAGATGCTGTACAGAAGGTAAAATCAGTAATAAAACAAATAATAAAACAATAAACAATCAGACAAACATTAAACATTAAAAGCAGTTTTAAAAAGGTGAGTCTTGAGCAGTTTTTTGAAGGTGGGGAGGTCAGAGCAGTCACGGATAGGTCATGGAAGTGAGGTCCAGAGGGTGGGGGCAGGTTCGGAGCTTGTTCCTGTAGGGGAGGGACAGGAGGTTGGTGTCGGAGGAACGGAGGATGGGGTGTGGAGGTGCAGGAGGAACGGGGTGTGGCGGTGCAGGAGGTCAGAGAAGTATGATGGGGCCAGGTTATGGAGGGCTTTGTGAGTCATGAGGAGGACTTTGAATTGGATGCGCTGAGGGATGGGGAGCCAGTGGAGGTTTTGAAGGACAGGAGTGATGTGGTCTCGGGAGGGGGTGTGGGTGAGGAGGCGGGCAGCAGAGTTTTGTTAAATGTTTGTTTTTCCATATACATGGAAACTCTGCAAGATGATAGCTAAGGAGCTAGCTATGGACATTTGAGATGCTACAGACAATGTGGCAAAAGACTTTTTAGAGCAAACACCAAACAAAACACCAGAGCGAAGTAAGAACGTCAAGGTCAAAACATGTTGAAATTTGACAAATATAAATACAGTGGTACCTCACCTTACGAAAGACCCAACAAACGAAAATTTCAAGTTACGAAACGCCTTCACGTTAAATTTTGGTCTCTAGATACAAAAGAAAATTCAAGTTACAAAACGTGAAATCTCAAAAATTCAAATAATGCGAGCTCAGCCACACACATTATACGCTTTTCTCAGACTGGATTTTAACTTTTCTCACATTTCTCTCTCGTTTAAACAGTCAAACTTTCATAGATTTTCAACAAAATGTATTAATAGTGAAGCGTGGGGGGAAGGGGGAGGGCGGTGTGTGTGTGCGCGGACACGTGTGTGATAGTGCAGCATGACCCGGCGCGGGGCGCGAGCACGAGACCCGTGCTCAAACCGTGCCAGGTCTAAACCAGGTCTAAACCAGGTCTGAACCAGGTCTAAACCAGGATTAGACCACCGCGGCTCTTGCATGCGTTCGTTCATGCGCTCAGACTGCGTGCGGTCCCGAGGGGAGTCCTCGCTGCTCGCCTCAGCCGTGACTCAAAACGAAACCAGGAAATAGACCCGCACGCGGCGCTTTAATCCACCTGGTTTAGTCCAGGTTTAGTCCTGGTCCAGTCCTGGTTTAGTCCAGGTCTAGACCTGGTCCAGTCCAGGTTTAGACCGAGGTCTAGACCTGGTATAGTCCACGTTTAGTCCTGGGTCTACAGTCTGTACGCAGGACACAGTGTTACACTATAAAAAAATGTTACACTATTAAAAAAAAAAAACTTGGAACAAATCAGGCCTTTTCCATTGAAATAGCTACTCAACTTACGAAGAATTCACGTTACGAAACCACTTCTGGAATGAATTAATTTCATAAGGTGAGGTACCACTGTAAATGATTTAGTGAAATTATTTTTTAAACTGTTAACCCAGTGCTATTTCCTGTAAATTGTCACTTAACTGATAAAAATAAATAAACAGTGACCACAGGTTCAATCTCACCAAACCAAGTCAGAAATAGAAAAAGAAATCTGTTGCCTAACCCATGCACTTTAAAGTTAGTGTAACCTCTTCAGCAATGTTTTGAGCCAGGTGAAACCTTACACCCTGAGATAGCCATCTTGGTATGGACCTGTCATGTGATCCGTACACAAGGGTGACCTCTGTGGGAAAGCGGTCCATTGATTCATGAGAGAGAGTGTTAATCTGATCAGGCTGACACTGAGGTAGGAGGACAAGGCTAAGTCCTGGTCTCCTTGGACTGTGAAAAAGCAGGAAGAAGACTACTTTATATCAGATTTTAGCAGGAGAACTTTTCTCCCATTCTCCATTGAAAAGAATGGGATTCCTGCTTCATCAACGAACTACCACAAAGAAAGTGGAAAGAAAAGACACCCTCAATTCAATTCAAATAAAATAAATAAATAAATAAAATGAAAAAAATGCAGTCCTTCTCTCATATGGTGCCAAATCCAAAAGATTTTTTTACATGTTTTACTTTTAATAGGTTAGGGTTACAACAACATATTAATATGTTTCATACGTTTCACTTTCGTTTTTGCCACTCTGAGTCAAAAGTCACTCCACCTTCAGAATGCCATCATAACACAATCAATGTGCATCCTGCTAATGAAACTAATGCACAGGTTTGTCAAGTTGCAGTGTTGTTGCAGTTTGTGTCATATTTTTTGTATTATGGAGAATTGTTGTGTGGGAGCATGGGGAAGCAAGGAAGTTGAGATTAGTGAACAACAGTTTGGTTTCATGCCCAGAAAAAGCACCACAGGCGCAACATTTGCCTTGAGGATTCTGATGGAGAAGTACAGAGAAGGTCAGAAGGAGCTACATTACGTTTTTGTAGATTTAGAAAAGGCCTATGACAGGGTACCAAGGGAGGAATTGTGGTTTTGTATGAGGAAGTCAGGAGTGGCAGAGAAGTATGTTAGGTTGGTGCAGGACATGTATGAAAATAGTACAGTACAGTAAAACAGTAGCTTGAGGTGTGCTGTTGGAAGGACAGAAGACTTCAAGGTGGAGGTGGGACTACATCAAGGATCGGCTCTGAGCCCCTTCTTGTTTGCTTTGGTGATGGACAGATTAACAGATGAGGTCAGACAGGAGTCGCCATGGACTATGATGTTTGCAGATGACATTGTGATCTGCAGTGAGAGTAGGCAGCAACTAGAAGAAAATCTAGAGAGGTGGAGGTTCGCTAGTCTGGTTAACACCTGACCATATCACAAGTGAGATATGGGTCTGGGAGCTCGCTTCGAAAAATCCCGTAGCGGAGGTGTGGTTAGCGATTGCCAATGGCCGTTTATTGGGCGTTATGAATGTCTGTCATTGAGAGTATACGTAAGTCCATAGCCAATCATGTCAGTTGTCAGTTCAAACTACAAGCTTCCGTTTGTCACGTAGTACGCGTCACCGTCTTTCCACCCCTCCCCGCTCTCTGATTGGGGACCTAAATCTGGGACTCTCGCTTGGACGAGCTGCCAGGCCGCCTTCCAGTTCGAAACGAACGGAAGCGGCCTGGGAATTCCCAGGCTAGAGGTTCGCATTAGAGAGAAGAGGGATGAAGGTCAGTCGTAGCAAGACATAGTACATGTGTGTAAATGATAGGGAGAACAGTGGAACAGTGAAGTTACAAGGAGAAGAGGTGGTGAAGGTGGAGGATTTTAGATACTTAGGATAATCTGTTCAGAGCAGTGGAGACTGTGGAAGAGAGGTGAAGAATAGAGTGAAGGCAGGATGGAACAGCTGGAGAAAAGTGTCAGGAGTGATCTGCGATAGAAGAGTGCCAGCTAGGGTGAAGGGAAAGGTTTACAGGACAGTTCTGAGACCAGCCATGATGTATGGATTAGAAACACTTGCAATAGGGAGAAGACAGGAGGCAGAGCTGGAGATAGCAGAGTTAAAGATGCTCAGATTCTCTTTAGGAGTGACAAGGATGGACAGGATCAGGAATGAGGTCATGAGAGGGACAACACAGACAGGAAGGTTTGGAGAAAAAGCTAGAGAAGCCAGATTGAGATGGTTTGGACATGTTCAGAGGAGGGACAGTGGATATATTGGTAGAAGAATGTTAGAGATGGAGCTACCAGGTAGGAGGCAAAGACGAAGACCAAAGAGGAGATTTATGGATGCAGTGAGGGAGGACATGGAGGTAGTTGGAGAAGATACAGAAAACAGGGCGAGATGGAAAAAGTTGATTCGCTGTGGCAACCCCTGAAAAAGGGACAAGCCGAAAGGAGAAGTTGCGTGGGAGCATGGGAGCTTGAGGGCTGAGCATTGGACAGAATCTTACAGCTAACTATGAGAAGGGTTTGAAACATGCTTGGATGACATTTAAAACATTTTCAGGCATATTTTTGATGTGAGAACAACATTACAACAAAATCCATAATACTCCCTCTTTAATAAATCCTTTAAAAATTGTGACTTTTGGCTGAGTACACTACAGTGACACAAAAAACCTCAAGCAGACTGTTCCTCTATCTGAACATGAAGCTCATGTGCTCCCTCCTGGTCTCTCACATGAGAAGTGCATTTGTCACAGCACACAAAAGCCTCTGTTATCATTGCGTTATAGAGGAGCCCTCACAGAATCCCTCACAGACACGGCGGAGCCCTGAGCAGACCTCACCTGGGTCTAACATGGATTGGTCACACAACACAGGGCACCTATCTTGGCTAGAATTGAGTTTGATTTCACCAAAACATGGTCATGCATTTAAAGAAGGTTGCATGAAGAATATGATTGAGATCAACCAAGCAGAACTATGAGAGATGTGATGCCAGCTGCAGGGAGCTGTGTGGATCCAAGTGTGGAACAGTCTGGTTTTGGTTAAAGTGAAATAGAAATTGAAAATCTCACACCAAACAGAATGTAACATCATCTTCATCTTATGAGCTTCAAGCAGGTTCTTTTGGTACTTGATAGAGCCTAGTGATTACACAATTTATGGGTTTCAAGTCAGGGTCATTACCATAGCATTTAAAGGTACTATATTATGGAAAATTTCACTCACTTCTGAGCTTTTAATCATGTTAGAATGCTGAAAAAAAACACACACATCTGGAGATGTGTTTTGTTTCTTGTTTTGTCTGAAAGAAACAAAACTCTAGGTATGTTTTTGATGAAGAAACAACATTACAATATTGATCATGAATTTTGTAATATGGGCCCTTTCACATTTTAAATTCTAAATTTTATATATTTTGTCCTCAAAAATTTCTTCAAAACAGGAAGAGGTCACTGATATCTATTAATACTACTACTACTACTACTACTACTACTACTACTACTACTACTACTACTACTAATAATAATAATAATAATAATAATAATAATAATAATAATAATAATATTATTATTATTATTATTATTGTTATTAATAATAATAATAATAATAATAATAATAATAATAATAAATATAGCCGCAAGCGGCGATGATCGGCCCTCGCTTGCACTCGCAGAGGGGGGAATTTGTGGCATCTTCACGGAAACACCGTTCAGTCTTTTAATAACTTTTAAGATAAGATAAGATAAGATATGCCTTTATTAGTCCCACAGTGGGGAAATTCCAGTGTTGCAACGCACAGATCAAGAACAGCAGGAAAAAGTAGCATGCAATAAAACAAGATAATAAATAAATTATTTAAAAATAGATGTCTTTAGATGTGATTAATGTCCCACTTGTCGAGATGATAAAGCATGATTCTGGTGAGTCTGGGTCAAAAACCCTAGGAGGAGTTCGTTAAAATACGGGGACAGGAAAATTTGCCTTCGGCACTGGGTCACGTGCTCGGTCCAATATGGCTGACTTCCTGTTGGTCGCCTAGCAATGGTTGTAAGGGAGGTGTGTAAGGCGCTGAGGAATGGGGAGTCATTGGAGGTCTTTGAGGACAGGGGTGATGTGTTCACGGGAGGAGGTGCGAGTGAGGAAATGGGCAGCAGAGTTTTGGATGTACAGGAGTTGAGGAGTTTGGAGGGTGAACTGTAGAGCAGCTATTGCAGTAGTCGAGGCGGGAGGTGGCGTGGATGAGGGTTTCAGCAGACTGAGGGGAGGGGATGAGGGGAGGGGATGAGCGGAGGCGAGCGATGTTGCGGAGGTGGTAGAAGGCGGTTTTGGTGATGGGTTTGATGTGATGTCCATAGGAAAGGGTCTGATCAAAGATGATGCCAAAAATTACGGAGGTGGGAGGAGGAGGAGACTGAGGAGCCGTTGATGGAGAGGCTATTGTGGGTTTTTGTGAGTGTTTTGGTGTCAATGTTGATTATTTTGGTTTTGTCACAGTTGAGTTGATGGAAGTTGGATTTGAGCCAGGATTTTATTTCAGAGATGCAGTTTGTGAGGGTGGAGTGTGTGGCTGGGGTTATGGATTTGGTGGACAGGTAAAGTTGGATGTCATCTGCAAAACAGTGGAACTGAAGGCCGTGGCGGCCGATTATATGATCAAGGGGGAGGATGTAGAGGATGAAGAGGAGGGGCCAAGAACTGAACCTTGGGGGGACACCTTGAGTGAGTGAAGCAGAGGGGGACTTGCAGTGGTTGATGTGAATAAATTGATGCCTATCAGTGAGGTAGGAGGTGAACCAGGAGAGGGCTGTGTCGGTGATGTTGAAGATGGTCTGCAGGTGGGAGAGTAGGATGGAGTGGTTTATGGTGTCAAAAGCAGTGGTGAGGTCCAGGAGGATGAGGATGTTGAGGTTGCCAGAGTCGGAGGAGAGCAGGAGGTCACTGGTAACTTAGACGTCAGCTGTCTCAGTACTGTGATGGGAGCAGAAACTGGACTGGAAGCATTCAAACAGGTTGTTAGGTGGGATTTAAGTTGACTGGCAATGGTACGTTCTGTGAGTTTGGAGAGAAATGGGAGGTTGAAGATGGGTCTGTAGTTAGCGGGGATGTTAGGGTCAAGGTCAGGATTTTTAAGAATGGGGATGATAGCAGCAAGCGTGAGAGTGGGTGGAACGGAGCCGGTGGAAAAAGAGGAGTTGATGATGGAGGTGATGAGTGGGGAGAGAGCAGGCAGGCTTTGACGAGGGTGGACGGGATACG